>CM050892.1:2072500-2077500 GCA_027726005.1 Juncus effusus
TCAAATAGTGTCTGTATTCAAATATAATTATTTTTGTCTATATTAGAATATTTTACATGTTAAGTATTAATAGGTTATAATTCTAAAAAATTTTATCTAATCTCGTTAAATCACAAAGGCATTTGATATTGACCATTAGATTGGATTATCTAGAGGTTAACATTTAGCCATGTGTTATCTAAAGGTCAAGATTAGATTCAACACATGTACATATAAGGGTGTAAATGGGCAAGATATCATCCGACCCATATCTGTATCCCCAAAAAATTATATCCTAAACAAAATTATCTGTATCTGGCCGAATACTGATACATATTCGGATATGGATACAGATTCGGTTATTTATCCATATCACGATAATTTATTATTCAGATAGTATCCGTATCAGATATTTCACTCTATATAGAATAGAGGTACTTATACGGATATCTTGATTTTTTATCATATTCGGATATGGATATTATTCATATCCATGTTAATATTTTGTATATGCAAGGGTGTAAACAGGAGGAATATTATTCGACCGACCCATATCCATATCCACAAAAATTCGTATCCAGATCATTATTATTCGTATCCGACGGGATAGAGGTACAATTTTATTCGGATATGGATATGAATTTGATGATTTGCCTCCCGGATACATATATAAATAATATTTGTATCCGGATAATTTGTTATTCGGATAGTATATGTTTTCGGATCTCTCTCTCTCTCTCTCTCTCTCTCTCTCTCTCTCTCTCTCTCTCTCTATATATATATATATATATATATATATATATATGGATATTTTGATTTTTTTATCATATTTGGATACGGGTATTATTCATATTCATATTAATATTTTGTTGCTAATTCTTTATAATTTTTCTTAAAAGTTGTTATAATTTTGTTGTCACAAATAGTTAAAGTGTTTAGAGAAATAATACAGATATGCATCCGTTTAAATATCTGAAATGAATCAGTATTTGTATTCAGATCCAAGAATATCTAAATAATGTTCGTATCAATATAAATATCTGAACTGAATTCATATATGAAGTTAACTGCATCGTACATATTTTGAATCTTTTTCAAAAATGTAGTTTTGACCTTTTCTATTGTGTGTTTATACTATACAATAAATTTTTGACACAACTATAATAGAGAAAAGTCCATTTTTTGTCCTTCAACTATTCAATTAGTCCCTTTTTGGCCCCTCAATTTTTTATTGGTCCCTTTTTGACCCCTCAACTATTGAATTAGTCTCTTTTTGGCGATTCCATCCGTTAAATGCTTACATGTCCGTTAACTTGACACGTAAGTGATGATTTGACATATATTTATGACGTGACAATTGTGATATGATAATTATTTGAAAAAAAGAAAAAAAAATCAATCCCTCATTTCTTTCACTCATATTATTTCTATCTTATATTTTTCTAAAAAAAATTAATTAATGAAAAAATTCATATCGAATCAAACTTAAGGGGCAATTTTAGAAAAATATAAGATAGAAAGAATACGAGAGAAAGAAATGAGGGTATCAAGAATTTTTTTTATTTTTTTCAAATAATTACCATGTCACAATTACCACATCATAAATACATGCCAAATCATCGCCTACGTGTCAAGTTAACGGACATATAAGTATTTAACGGATGGAAGAGCCAAAAAAAGACTAATTCAATAGTTGAAGCGTCAAAAAGGGACCAATAAAAAGTTGAGGGGCCAAAAAGAGGCTAATTAAATAGTTGAGGGGTCAAAAATGGACTTTTCCCACTATAATATTTATTTTTGACTAGATTAGTGTTACGGTATGCAATAATACTAATTTCTTTTATATTTCAATACAAATATTGTTATTATCTAAATAATGTTTAAATTACTTAGTAAGTACTATTATAGAAATTTCACGAAATGCGCGAGGATTTGCTAGTTGGTATTAAGATGGAATTTTGTTTAATTAGGATGGAACTCAAGTGTGATGATGATTTAACACTTGGAGTTCTTGGAGATGTACGTCTATAGTGCCCCTTCCGGCTAAGATACACTCGATATGCGTCACTATAGTTAAGATGCGCTTCAAATATCGATTGTGTTTGTTTTGAAATTAATTTTCAAAGCTTTTTTTTTTATTAAGAACAGAAATAAGGAAAAACTACAACAGTTCCGAAAACCCTCAATTATTTTTCAAAAAAAAAAAAAATGAAGTAATCCTCCTGAATATCTAGCCTAACTGCCTAGACTTGCACCACTCTGCCTTCTCTCGACCAAAGATTATATTATTGCGCCAAATACTCAGCAACATGTGACAACCAGAAGATGTTCCATAATTTCCGTAATATTGTGTTTGTGGAAAGATCCCTCCAGTTTAGATTATATTATAGTTTAAGTGAGGCCTAAAATATATTTATTTAGGAAAAAAGGTAATTCAGAACCAGCTATAAGTATAACTACATCAGCATTCAGAAGTAAGAAATCATAAATCTTCACCTAATCCACAAAATGAAGAATGACAAAAGAAAATGAAAAAAAAAGGGAAAGATGCAGACCAAGTCTACCTAAGAAGTTTGCAATCAACCACTCCAAAAACAAAGAAAGACAAGAACAAGAAGCAAAACTAACTTCCCTTCTTCTTCTTCCAAGAAAACAAAAGAACAAAACGACGCGCCCTCCAGTCTCTCATCACCATCTCCTTCTCCCCAAACTAATTAAGAGAAACAAACCCCACAAATTCCTCCATTAATCACTCTCATGATCACTCTTCTCACCCCTCTCTTTCTCCTATCTCTCTTACCCTCTCTCTCTTCGGCCCAAGCAGATGAATTATACGCCCCTCCTGGCCCCACCATCTCCTTCCGACCGAGCGTTGCTATAGTCATAGGCATTTTCGCCGTGATGTTCTCTCTCACCTTCCTTCTTCTCATGTATGCCAAATTCTGCCACTCATCAAACACCTCTTCATCTTCCCAAAATGATGTATTTCTCTCCCCTGAAAGAGCAATTCAGTCCTCAATTTCAACAGCTGGTGTCGACAAATCCATCATCAAGTCTCTCCCATTCTTCCACTTCTCAGCCCTGCGTGGGTCCCGGGCAGGGCTTGAGTGTGCAGTCTGTCTTTCCCCTTATATTGATACAGAATTGTTGCGTCTCTTGCCGACATGTAAGCACGCGTTCCATTTATCATGCGTCGATCAATGGTTGGAACAGAATTCTTCATGCCCGCTTTGTCGAACCGAAGTCTCGGCTTATTCTGCTGAGTCGGGTGAAAGTGAAACCACAACATCGGATTTACTCTCTCTTTTCATAGAGAGAGAACCCTCGTTTCGATTCGATAAGAAGAAACAAGAATCAATACAAGAATCAAGAGAAGATAAACAAGAGTTATATGACAAGTTCAAGCATCAGATTGTTATATCGGATGCGGTGTTTCAGAGCCGGTGGAGTGCTCTCAACTCAGCTGATCTTATGTCTCTAAACTGCGATTTGTTACGTGTTGATTCTAGCCGACTTTTTTCCGGTCTCCCAACAAAAATGCTGGATGAGAAGGTAAATGTAATGTAATAATAACATAACACAACCCTAGAAGCATATCAACAAAAAAATTGTAAAAACCCGACATATTTATAATCAATTTCCTGAAACCACTAATTTGAATCTTGGTATATATGCAAGTATCATAATCCATGCCTTCTTTATGTACCAATAGGGACATAACATGTTATATATGTCAAGTCTAGCAAGAAAAGTCTTCTTTTTGTTGAATTAAACAATCATTACACTTGGTTTAATGTATACAACAATTCTAGATTAGTAATCCAAGTACATATGACAGGTGATCAAAATCAAGGACGAGGAACGGACGGCCGAGATTTCACGTGGGACCAGATCCATGTCAGAGGTTGCCAACTTGGCACGGTTTAGAGGGTTGAGGGACCCAAACCCGATAGTGCCATCAGAGGATTCGATAAGACGTGCGTGGTTGCCTATTGCATGGCAAACTATGCGACGTTTTGCTGGCAAACAGAACAGCTCAGATTTTGTTACGTTGGCTTAGAGTGAAAGAATATACAAAGATTGAAGAATAATTAAGGTTCTGCAACACTCAGTTCGAAATCCGTCTTCCTATTATACCTAGTTTAGATGATTGATTTTACATTTTGGGTTTTAGACTTAAGTTGGCTTTATCAGCTGAGGTTTTTCCTGTCCTGAAGAGAGTTACTGTAGATTTCATCTTTAGTTTTTTGTTGGAACCGCATTCAATCTATTATGTATGTGTTACATTTTTCCTTACAATTTGAAAAGGAAAGTTCCTGTATATAACCATCTTGACCCAAATTCAAACTTCTAATTTCTAAAATTAACTCAATTTTAACATAATTCTATGATGTGTATGCTATTTTTTTCCATACAGCTTAAAAGGGAAGTTTTTGTATATATCCATATGAAAATCCAAAATTCTCAAACTATCTCAATTTTTAGCATAATTCTTCATCGTTGCATTTGGATTATGTGGGCATATAGTAATCTAAATCATGGGTAAATTTCACCATAAATTACTCAACTTTCAAAAATAACCAAATAAGTCACTCAACTTTTAATTGTTCCTTCGAAGTCACTTAACTTTTAAAAATTATCAAATAGGTCACTCATTCCTTGAGATCACTCAACTTGTAAAAAATGACCATGCGAAATTGTGAAGCTGACAGAAATTGCCACCAACACGAAGCGTAGCACCAAGGAGAAGAGGATGACGACTAGAGAAGGAACGACACAAATCCAGGGGGAAACAAAAATCACGACGACAAACGAAAGAAGGAAGTACACTTATGCATGCTCTCCAACCACATTTCCTCCCTGCAAATTCATAAACCTAATTATGAGACCCCTTGAATCAATTAATGAAGCAAATAATTTACATAGGTCCATATTTTACAACACACTTGAAATAAAACTGAAAAAAAAAGAACTCCAGCCTTACATCTATTATACACCAACGTTAAAACCTTACAAACTCT